>OY987316.1:28190681-28239290 GCA_963920655.1 Geranium rotundifolium | reverse complement strand
CGCACCTACGTCTGTGGGCACTTTGCCAGTGGAAAGGTTTTCACTATAAGGTAGTCAATAGTACAACTTCAAACACCAACTAGCTATCACACAAGCTATTGTCCTAAGCTACTATAGATCTCATCGTGAACAACCTCGACCAAGGGTCTCTCCCCCTGTCTTTGAGATCCTCTCAATTCCACCATTCGAGGAAGCCTATGCTCGGTGTCGTAGTCTTCTTTGACGGAGTTGTGAATCTTCAATCACAAACAAAAACCCTAACCGATCAAGCACTCAATCTTCTCGACTTGATGTTTGATCGGAGCAAAGCCGTTCTAGCAAACTTAATCAGCCTCTCAACACGCCGATGGTGCACGGTTAAGAGCTCTGAAAAATCTAGCTAATTTAGAACAAGAACGGGTGATCTGCTAATGGGAAGCCCAAGGCTTTTTATAGCAGCTCACATTCCTAATCCTTCTCAGATTGCCGCCTTTGCTGACGTGGTGATGTCAGCTGGAAGTCGTCTGCCTTGTTCAGACTTCCTGAATAAATCAGGCAAGTCGAGTTGCCGCCTTTTGCTGACGTGTTCATGACAGCTGGAAGTCGCCTGGCTTGTCGACGTCATTCTCTTGCGCTCCAAGTTTTTCTTCTTTTCGCTCCAGTCAATGCTAAATAGGAAAGCTTCAGACTTTCCTAATCTGCGACGTAATCAGTCGCTTCACATGTCGTGAAACATGTTGAACTGACTTCTTACTTTTGCGCTAAAAAATTATGCCAACACTTGAACGTAACAACAATAATCATATCAATTGAACCAATCGGACCAGTTTAACAGACCAAAACTATTGAGGGCATTTTAGACTTTTTGCACACCAATTCTGTTATATTTAACAGCCGTTACCTTAACTGCAACGCAAATAAACTTGGGGTACCGGCAAAAAAAGTTTTAAACTTGGGGTACTGATTTCGAAATGAGGCAAAGTTGGGGTACTGACATGGAATTACCCCTTTATACTATACACTCACAAGTATGGACTATATACCAACAAGTTTAGACTATACACACAAGTTCGAACATTACAATCACAAGTTTAGACAATACACACAAGTTTGAACATTATAATCACAAGTTTAGACAATACACTCAAGTTTGACTATACACTCAGACTATACACTCACACGTCTAGACTATACACTCACAAGTTTAGACTATATACTCGTAAGTTTGGTTTCTCTCACACTTGGAATCCAACATCGCTTACATGTGAAACTTTTTGTTGTTTATACTATACACATACAAGGTTAGACTATACACATAAGTTTGAACATTCACAAGTTTAGACAATACAATCATAAGTTTGACTATACACTCATAGACTCTACACTCACATGTCTAAACTATACACTCACGAGTTTAGACTATACACTCGTAAGTTTGGTTTCTCTCACATTTGGAATCCCACATCGCTTATATGTGAAACTTTTTTGTTGTTTATATTGGGTTGTCTTCCTTTCTCTATCAGTTGTGTGTGGGCCTTTTAGGAGTAACCTGCGGCTACGGCCGAACCCACACGCGCGCTGCCGCCGCCATCTGGCCAGCTCGGCACGGCACGAGCCGGGATCCGGGCTCCAGTAGAGCAGCTGCGGTGCGAGTAAAAAAATAAAATGGTCGACATTATACTCAGAATCGCGACACTACACCCAATATAAACATGGTGAAAGTAAATAAGATTAATTTGGTTTAGGTTGGGTTGACACCATACTCAGAATCGCGACATTACACCCAATATAAATATAGTGAAATGAGTGGATGACAATCAACACGAAAATTGGGAGGAAATTCCCAAAGTACCCACACGGAGCGCGTTAGGTGGGGATTTCTGTCAGTTTGGGGTTGGTAAGATTGAGTGGATTGGACGGTTGGGATGAATTCGTTGGATTCAAACGCGTTGGCCATTTGTAGTGGAGTGTGTATATATAGTAGGTATCAAATACAAACAGGGGAAAATGTTCAAACGTCCAACCTGTATAACATGTAGTGCAATGTTGTATAACATGTTGGATCTGTGCAAAATTGAAGTAATGTATAACATGTAGTGGAGCGTTGTATAACTGCCACGTGTCGCAATTTAAGATAACGCGCGTCTCTGATCCGACGGTTATACATTGGTTTGGACGTTTGAACATATTTGGTGAGTTTGTATTGGAGTACATCCATATATATAATATTCAATACTAAACGAGCCGGCACGAGATTGGCTTATCTACTTTTACTGAAAAAAATAAAAATTATAATTAATTAAATATCAAAATGTTGTGTCACAATTTTTAAAATGTGAAACTCGACTTCATACTTCATGAGCTGAGCTCAAAATAGCTGGTTTACAACTTTATTGGTTTTGGTAAAGTGAAAACACACTTGATCTCCATCCACTCATTTAGGTCTCTACATCCACAACGGTCAAAATTGGATGGAATCGAGAGAGAGGTTCGCAGCCAACGGCGTTGTTTGGGTGGACTGAGAGGACGACGATGGTGCCATGGGAGGACCTCAAAATTCAAGATCAAACCCAACCCAGATAGCAAATCGTGCTTCTCTCCGCTCCTTGCAGCAACCCATTTGACAATGGCTTCGATTTTGGGTGGATCCAGCCGAATCTGGAGTCAGAGCTACGGAGGGGACAAAAAATTGGGCAAGTTGGAGGTGGAAGATTAAGGGGCTTCTTGAGGAACCAGCTCAATGACAGTGACACTCTACAATATCAGTAATGTATCATTTTTATTCACATTAGAGAACTTTCCTTTACCTTATAGTTATAAGATCCGTTAATCAGTACCTGCAATGCATAGTGCTTGATTATTGTTGACAATTACCATTACATTATAGTTATCATATCACATCCTTCCAAAGTATGTACCAAGACATGGATGAAAATCTGATTTAGTTGCTGATTCACTATATTGAATGGTTTAAACTATGCATATACAAAATTAATGCATTGTACTATCAAATGTTTCACTACAAAAGGTTATATGAGTTCCACTGTCTTCTCATAACCAAACAAAAAGCTAACCTTCAAAACATCTTTCTCATAAACCAAACAAACAAGAAAGCTAAACTTCAAAAAAAAACTCAATACTTGGGCACTTCCGAAGTCTTGTGGGAAAAGGTCGGATCTTGAAGTCTAGGCCATACAGCAACTGAACATCATTTAGAAAATAGTTTTCCCCCTGCTTCTTCAGTCGAATCTTCACATCAGCTTCAAACTCTTTCTTAAATGCACTTGCCACATCCTCTACCTTCACCATTTCCATATGCCCTAGATTGAAAGATCTCAAAACCGTATTCATCTCCCTCGTACGTCTTCAGCCATTTGTAAGGCTTTTTCAAAGTAGGCTTGACATTCCATGTGTCCTCTGTATCCATGGTCCTCCCATTCATGGCGCCAAAAACGTTCATCAGCATCACGACCCTTTCTCATACTGGGCCACATGCGTTCCATACGCGATCGAAGCCCAGGTTTTGCCTACAGTGATAAGAGAAAAGCTACTAAAATTGCATATACAAGTGAACTATCGGTTATTTGATATATAAGAAGTGCTAACACTTACGTCTGGGTCAAACGTATACGGGATCGCAACATTAGGGTCGCTGGTAATTACATGAAGTTTATCTTGTTGCTGCTGCTGTATAGTTGTATAAATCATGTATTTGAGTTATTAACACATATGCATAAAACTTTGTAAGTAGTTACCTTTGAATTTGGATTTGTTCCAGTGGATATTTTCCTTTTCTTTTGTGGCTGTGGTAATGGCTGCATAATTTTATAATCATGAGCAATTAATCCCTGAAAAAAACACATGAGATCTATCTACTTACTTGAATATGAAATATTTGCTCTATTTGCTCTTTATATAAAATTTTGTAAGTAGATACCTTTGTATTTGTTTCAGGGGATCTTTTCCTTTTCTTCTGCTGTTGTGGCTGTGGCAATTGCTGCATAGTTTTATAATCATAGAGCAAAGTGATTCTCCGGTTATTAGAATCACAACAGCAATTAATACATTGTAAGGATGAGATCTATTTACTTACTTGCTTTTTCTTCTTGTTTTTCTTCTTCTTTTCCTTGTTTGTCCTAGGCAGCCATACCAAGTCGGGCCATAACCCATGAAGGACAAAACCGATGGGTCCCCAGGTCAAGACCAAAATGTAACAGTTGATCCGTGAATCATTTGGATCTTTAAAATCTCCCTCGCAAACTCCTGAAAAAAGAAACTAGCCCTTAAGCACAAAACCGTGGCGGTTATCAACTCCACTATTTCCTGGAAATAAATAATATTAGCATCCAAAACCGTTGTTTGTTTCTCGAGAAAATGAGTAACTGTTTGTTTCCCGAGAAAGTGAGTGAGTCACAAATCCATAAGTCCGGAAAAAAAGTAGCGTGTAACCTAACTAACTATTGACAACAAAAGAGAGATGTGACTGAAATGGACTAAAAACCAGAAAAAAAATTGAGCCCAAACCACCTGTTTCGTGTTTGGTTCCTGAGAAAACCCACGAAACCTCAAAAATAAGTTTCTTCGTAGAAACAAAAATGGCCCTAACGAAAGAGGTGCACTTCACACTTGATTCATCACCTCCACTAATTCTTGAGAAAAAACCTAAATAATATTCCTACAAGGCCTTAGGGCCCAAACCCTGTTTGTTTCCCGAGAAAATGAGTGTCACAAATCCACGAAATCCGGAAAAAAAGAGAGAGTAGCAAGTCAGTATACTGTCACGGGCCGAGAGTGTTGACTCAGATCCGTGGACGTTTTCGTCCAAGAATGGGCTCTACGAGTGCCATTTGGACGAATTTGTATGTATTTGGGGTCATCCGTGGGTTTTTAAACTTGCGGCCCAAATGGCACAAGAGGCCCAAATTGATGGGCTTGGGCGGAATTCTCTAGAATCTTGGAGAATTGCCTAAAATTGGAGAGTTTTATGGAACTTTCTAGAATAGTCGAGATATTTATAATTATAGAAGGTTCAATAGAAAAATCCTAAATATTTAGATAGAACCCTCTAGAAGGCTAATCTTGACCGTCCATTTAGTTGAATCCTAGCCGTCCGATATGTCATGTTTTAAGTATAAATAGAGGTGTAGAAACTCATTTGGGGCATGAACAAAAGCTCCACATTCTTGTACTCCAACTTGTATAGTTCTCCCATTAGCTTAATAAAAACATAAATCGGGAAACTTTTCCCACACTTCCATCTTGCCTCATATCGAATACGATTCAAGTAACGCTTCCGCACTACTTGCAAATACTTTGCAAGCATAAAGGCTGACTTAGCACGAGCATACGAGTTGCACACGTGACTAAGTGCCGCACGTACCGCGAATATTTGGAATAAATTATTCGGGGCGTGACAATACAGAACCTAGCTGTTGACGATATAAGAGAGACGTGACTGAAATTGACTAAAAACCAGAAAAAATATTGAGGCTAAACTACTGTTTGGTTCCTGAGAAAACCCAAAACCACTGTTTGGTTCGTGAGAAAACCCACGAAAACTAAAAAAATTCTCGTGAAACCAAATTGGGCCTCGTAAAAGAACCCAACGAAAGAGGCGCACTTCACCTGATTCATCACCTCCACAAATTCCTAAAAAAAACCTAAATAGCGGGCCCAAAACCTTGTTTGTTTTTCGAGAAAATGACGAGTCAGTTCTCGAGAAAACCCATGAAATCAAATTGGGCCTATAGCAAGAATATAAGAACCAAACGAGGGACGGGGACTGAAATTAGATAAGAAAAACTTATTCTCATGGGCCCAAACCCTTGTTTGGTTCCCTAGAAAATAATCGGGTTTGCTCCCGAGAAAACCCAATAACTAATAATTACCCATTTGGTTCCCGAGAAAACCTAAGTGATATTTACCTTCGGCCCAAATTGTTTATTCTAAAATTGTTTATCCTTCCATTTTGTTTGGTTTACTAGAAAATCTAGAAAATTAAATTCTTACCTGATAAAGACGCCATGAAGAGCCAAGCCACACAATCAGAGAAATGTTGGGAATGTCAGGAGTCTATTTGTTCACGGCTTTAGAACATACGAGTAGTTGATAGTGTGTATATATATATATACATGCACTTAATCTTATTAAACTATACTTAATCAACATTTCTTGTTTTTCAATCACCGAATTTACATTTTATTGTACCATTAAGTTTTTACTTTAATTTTTTACAAAGACAAATTACTCTATAAATAGATGGGATTTCTACTATTGTTGGAGGGTTTTGGGTCGCTTTGGTCTGTGGGTTTTTGGAGGTTTTTGAGGGTGAGGTGTCAGTTTCTGGCAAAATGACGGAGGACGGAGAAACGGATAGGATGTAGAAACTCCGAATAATATTTAAAATGAAAATTTGAAGTGCAAACAAGAGCATTTTTGCCAATTTCAACTTGAAATAATGTTTAATGATAATTAAATGGTGTTTTGGTATTTTCCAAACTTTAAAACAAATATATAATAAAAACGAACGGTGAGAAAAATTAACATTTAGGTGACCCGCGAAATAAAAAAAATTATAAATAACTTATCTGATAACTCGAACAATTTAAGTGTACCCAACCCCAATTATTCCATAATATTATTCTCTCCACTCATGTCGTTAACTCCGTGTGATTTTCATTTTATCACCTGAACTAAATAAATGTTTCAAATCGCCACTTTCAATTGTTTACTATTTTCAATTACCACCATTAACTAAAGAAACATTGCAAACAACCACATATAATTATTAATTTTCTACAAAGCCGATTAAAATGAATAGAAAAATTGTTTATCATCACACGACTTTAAATTTTGTCAAAATAACATTATTGCTGTTATAAATTAAAATTTTAAAAATAAATCAGAGGTTGATGATGGTAAGAATGATACCGAATCATATTTGAATTGTTGGTTGGGACATGTTTAACCTGAGTAACCCGTTAACCGATCTGAATACCACCAAATTTGTTATTTCTAATTTATTATTGTATATCGAATCGAGTCTTACAGCGGGCAATTTGGAGCAGGTTACAAGAATGAGACTGGGTCTGCCTGTCCGGGTTCACTTTAATCTCCCATAGTTATTAGCCTTTGAGATATTTCAATGATCTTATTCAAAACGATGGTCATGTCATTTTTTTGGTAAAATAATTTTATTAAACCATTTATACGATGAAAATCAAAACAACCAAACTCAGTAACTACAAACATTATCCATCAACCCAAAAAAACCACATCCACAACTCTTGCTTCACAATAATTTGATCATCTTGTTTGACTTTATGATATTTTTGGTAGTTCCTTTCCTTTTATATCATATACACATCAATACTTAAAACCAATGTATAAATTCGGTGACGCCTAAACATTTGTATTGAATTGTGCTTGGATTTTCCAAACCCCTACTGCATATGCACATGCAAAAAATAAGTGTGCAAGATTTTCATTTTTCTTGTTACACAAAATTGCATAATTGGTCACAAACCACGCATATTGTACTTTGCCGGTCACATGTAGCTAATATGTCAAGAATAGCCAACCAAGTGATGAATAGACATTTTGGGGCCCCCAGTTACTGCATATCATCTTTCTACAATCAACCTTAACGAACTTTCATCGTATTGCATTATACATATTCCGGATTGAGAACCTTGGTGCATAAAGTACTGTAAAGTCACTAGTGCTAACTGTGATGGATTTGACAGCGGCACAAATTTTCCTCACAACCCATGAAACTTGTGGTGGTGCAACCATGAGTGTGAGGTCTTTACCTTTCACATAGTATTCATGTACCCATCTCACTCACAACTCATCTTTCTAACTTGCTAGGTTCCAAAGAAGTTTACATATAGTAGCTTTGTTCCACGTCTTCAAGCATGTCATATTCCATCTCCCAGCAGACTTAGATAAGCATAGATGTTCCCAAGACACCAATACTGTTTTGGAAGTACTTGTCGAACCTGCCCATAAGAAAATGGCGATGCACTCTGAATTAGTTTGACGGTTATGTTATTTTGATAAAATTGAAATTATGTAATAATGAATAATGATTTTTCTTTTGATTTTAAATGACGGTGTAAAAAGATAATAATATAATTTGATGGTTTGTAATGGTTTTTTTTTGTTAATGGTGGTAAACTGAGAATCGTAAGTAATTTAAAATGTTTGTTATTTTATCGTGATAAATTAAAAATCATAAATGATTAAAAGCGGTGATTTGTAACGCCTTTTAGTTAATAGTGGCAATTTACAAATCATTGATAGTTAAAGGGGATTTTAAAAATTTTCTTTTATATCTATCCACTCTACTTCCACTTTTTATACAAAAAGGATATTTTGAAAATAACATAATGTAAAATTTAGAACTTAGAAACAATTAAATGTAGTTGAATGTACATTTTTTAAGTTGGAGATATCTAAGTGAAATTGGTCTTCAATTAGAGTTCGGTATGTGTATTTTTCTCTAAATAAAACAAGCTAATTAAGATGAGTGTTAGAAGATGATGAAACTTTTTATAGAAATTTGTTATGTTGGAAAGAAAATTTAGTGCTAGGAGTACATGAAATATATTGAATGGGTTGGATTGGTTTTAATGGGTCCTGATATTATTTAGGTGGGTTAAAATAAAAATAATTCAGCCTAGTATACTATTAATTTTGACGTCTATTTTTGTGGTAAGCGGAAGGAATTGCTTACCTCACTTTACTCTTGAGCTGGCCTACTAATCTCTTCATCCATGATATACAACCATATTAAACATATTTATATTTCTATATTAATTCATTAACTCATTATATACATATATTATTTAAAAATCATTAGTCCTCTGACCTCTCCTAGTCGGCTACTCTAACTTTTTAATTTTTTGAAGTGGGAAATCCTAAATGTAGAAGACAAAATCTAAATGCACAATAATTTAAATATATACATTATGATATTTATATGCAAGTCGTACAATGGTGTGAAAATTATATGTAATGCTAGTTTAAAGTGCAACCAAATATTAGTTAATAAAACCAAGAATAAGTTAAGAAAACATGAAAAAAAACACATGGAACTAAATGCACAACAAAATAGAGGAAGAAAGTGGCATCGAGTAATCCTCTTCCATTACTACTCACATACTACTCACATGTATTTATATAATTACTTGACCAATCATGGGTAAACACTACCATACAATAGGTGTCAAGACTATGAATGTGTTAGCGACACCATGCATGATGTGTCACTTCTAATGCATGTATTGTATCAAATATCATACGAAACCCACGCTCAACCTCTCCACAAGTTAAGGTCTACGTTTGTTTGGACTTGACAACACACAATGGTAAAGTCCACCACCTTGTTCTTACAACACTTCTCCTTGGACAACACAATTCACAAATAATTATCTAGGTGATGTTGGACGTGCTTAATGCTGTCTCGTTAAAAACATTTTCAGGAAAACCCAGTGGGACAAAACCTGAATAAGGACAAAAAATGCAGAGCACATAAGTCCAGAGTGTGATCATCTTCATATACTTGCTTCCCTGATCATTTCTTCTCCTGATGAATGACAGAGTTATTTCGATTGCTTTCTAAGTCGACGCATGCCAATTCTCCATACTAACTTCTTGAATGTGGACGCCGGCAAGCTTTTAGTGAATAAATCTGCAAGATTTTCACTAGAGCGAATTTGCTTGACATCAATCTCGTTACTCTTCTAGAGTTCATGTGTGCAGAAGAATTTTAACGATATGTGCTTGATTCGATCTCCTTTGATGTACCCCAAATCTTTCGTCCTGCTCAAATAATGTAATATATGATTGATTCCGTTTTAATGTCGGATTGTCTGGTCTGAACTGAATTTCACTAGAACATTTACTGCAAATGATATATCCGACCTTGTACATTGCGCCAAATATAATAATGACCCGATCGCATTTAGATATGGTACTTCAGAACCAAGTATCTTTTCGTGTATCTCTTTTGGGTGAAATAAATATTTTTTAGGATTAAGCGATCAAATAACCATTGGAGTATTCAATGGATGTGCATTTTGCATATTGAAACGCTTCAGAAGTTTCTCAACATATGCAGACTGATAGATTAAAATTTCATCTGAAATATGCTCGATCTGCAGGCCGAGACAATATTTCGTTTTTCACAAATCTTTCATCTCAAATTCTTTTTTGAGATATTTTGCAGTGTTTAGGATCTCTTCACTAGTCCCAATTAAATTCATATCATCAACATACACCGCCACGATAACAAATCCCAAATTTATTTTTCTTGATGAATACGCAAGGGCATATAACATTATTCTTGTACCCTTCTCTGGTAAGGTATTCGTTAAGACGATTATACCACATCCTACCAGATTGCTTTAGTCCATACAATGTCTTTTGTAATCTGATCCGAACACATAATCTTGAACTATTTTTAATTGCGTCAGGCAATTTAACTACTTCAGGGAGTCTCATATAAATATCTGTGTCCAAGGTACCATATAAATAGGTAGTGACAACGTCCATCAGATACATACCCAGTCATTTAGAGACTATTAAACTAATCAAGTACCGAAATCTAATCATATCAAACACAGGTGAATATGTTTCATCAAAATCGACTCAAGTCGTTGAGTAAAACCTTGGTCTACAAGTCTGGATTTATCTCGAACAATTTCGTTTTTCTCATTTCTTTTTTTTGTTAATACCCATTTATATCCAATTGGTCGAACAACTTCTGGTGTTCGAGTTATGGGTACAAAGACTTGGCGTTTTGCCAATGAAGTCAACTCTGTCTGAATTGCTTCTTCCCATTTTGGCCAATCATGTCGTTCACGACATTCATCAATACTTCGTAGCTCAAAATTAAAATAATTCATTACTTCGTTTTCCATCGCAAATGCAAAAATATCATCAATGATAATTGACTTTCGATCCCCGGATTCTTTTGTGTAGGAATAATTCATATGTATTTTCTTACTTCTTTATTCTCGAAATTCTTCAGGAATTTCATATTCTTTGGGAATCAACGGTTCTTCTGAAACTGATAGTTCTGTTGGAACTGTATGTCTATTCGATGGTTCTTCTGGAACCAGTAATTTTTCTGGAACTATATATCTATTCCTTGATTCTTTTGGAATCAGTAGTTCTTCAGGAACTACATGCTTCTTTCGTTTTCGAGGGACGTTATCTTTTGCTCCCAATGGCCTCCCATGCTTCTTGCATGTACAAGAGGAATCAAATGCGGCTTTCACATTATAACCATTAATTTTAATTCTCGTAGGTATGTTCGCATCATGTAAATACGACCTTGTCCTTTATGATGTATCAACAAATGCTTCAGGCATTTGATTTGCAACCTTTTGCAAATGTATCATCCTTTGTAATTCTCTATCGCATTGTGATGTACGAGAATCCAAATGAGACATGTAATTTACTTTCCATTCAATTTCACGCCTAACTTCAGGAGGCGGTTTCTTTCCACCCAAATGTGGTTATGTTGTCTTATCAAAATGACAATATGCAAATCGCCTAGTGAATAGGTCACCTGTCAAAAGCTCCAGTTACATGATAATTGATGGTGAGTCAAAACCAACATAAATAGCCAATTGTCGTTAATGTCCCATTTTTGTGCGTAAAGGTGGTGCTACATGCACTTGTACAACACAATCAAATATTCGTAAATGGGAAATATCAGGTTCATGCCCACATGCAAGTTGTACATGCGAATATTGGTGATATGCACTAGGCCTTAAACGAATTAAAGAAGAACCATGTAATACAACATGTCCTCAAGCATAAGTTGATAATTGTGATTGTAATAACAATGTACGTGCAATTATTTGTAAACGCTTAATAAAAGATTATGCTAAACCATTTTGGGTATGCACATGCGGAACATGATGCTTAATATCAATGCCCAATGACATGCAATAATAATCAAATGTCTTAGATGTGAATTCACAATCATTATCAAGACGAATAGATTTTATCGGATAATCAGGAAAATGTGCTCTTAATTTAATGATTTGTGCTAGCAATTTAGTAAATGCAACATTACGAGTTTGCAATCAGCATACATGTGACCTTCTGCTGGATGCGTAAATCAAAATAATTAAATAATTAAATGGCCCACTTGGTGAATTAATAGGGCCACAAATATCTCCCTGCATTCTCTGCACGGGTGATGAAAATTCGACACTAATTTTGGTTTTTGATGGTCGGACTACTAATTTTCCTTGTGAACAATCGATACAAATTATTTCATTAAACGGAAAAAGCGTATGGTTTTTCAATGAATGTTCACATGATATTTCAAAAAATCTTATGCATCATCGTTGATTTTGGATGACCAAGACGATTATGCCAAAGCATAAAAATATTTAGATTATTGAACTTCTGGTTCAAAATTGCGTATGCCTCAACTGTTCGTATTGTTGTAAAGTACAAACGAGAAGAAGACCAATCCATGTAGGGTAATCAAGTTGGAAACTTGGTTAATCCAACCAATGTGTGTAAAAGCCATTGGTTGTGAGTAAGTATTTAAGGTCAAGACATATATCGATGATGAAATCAATCCGAAATTCTTTTGCAAAGGATTAGTAGAAAGATTTCAAGTTGCAGAAATCCATTTATGGATTAAAACAGGTTTCTCATAGATTGGAACCTTGTGTACACAAGAAGGCTAGTGGGAGTGTGATGGTTCTCAATGCACTATTACAAGAAAGGATTCTTGCCCATGCTACATGACACAAACTACTCTGCAAGAATTAGTATCTTATGACACTGATGAGCTAGTCAGAAAGAATCAGTGTCCTATGGTACTGATAAGCTGAACCAGATGATGTCATATACTTAGTATAGTGGATCAATCACATGTGTCATGACAAGCACAAGACTGGATGTCTTGTTTTGCCCTGTCTTGTACCAGAAAGTTACAAATTAACCCCGGTGAGCTTCACTGGACAACGGTTAATGATACCCTCATGTACTTCAGAGGCACTGAGGATATTATCCGGACCGATAATGACCAGTTAGATCATAGTCAAGATATGTGTGGGATTGTAGTAGCGCTCATAAGCAGGAATGAATCTAGACTAGCCACTATTATTAATTTTGCAAACGAAGGCTGAGTATATAGTTGTTGGGGAAGCAGCTAAGGTGGCCATATGGATTAGAAGCTTCTAACCAGATTAGACGTAATGTTGCGAACGTCTGATCCGGTGAGCTTGTTGTGTCACAACACAGGGCCGTAGCTATTGCTGAAGAGCCCAAATTCCACAACAGATCCAAACATATACTCAGTAGATATCACCTTATCAGAGTTATCACAGATAGAGGTGATGTGGAGATTAAGCAAGATTCAAATGATGATAATATGGCCGATCCCTTGACAAAGGCTCAGCGGCAGCCTAAGCATAAGGAACATGTGAGGTTTATGGGAGTAGATTGGAACTTAAATTGGAACTAGGGGCAAGTGGGAGATTGTTGGAGTTGTGCCCTAGTCCAATGTAAAAGTTGTCTACAGTTTTAATGTTTTATCATCTTTTCGAATAAATAAATCGACATTATATTACTAATGTGTTGTAGTAATATATTAGATGTAATTTGATCTATATCATTATGTGTGTCATCACTAATAGTTGGACTGTAGATTAGAAAGAATTACATTTAATGAGTCCCTGATCAGTTATGCTTCACTAAGAAGCGATCAGTATGAGGCTAACTCTTTATGATCACGCTCTACTAATCATGGAAAGAACATGCTGGAGTTAGATCATAGATATCATAAGGGGTATGATATTAGACGACCCGATGGTGAGTATGCAACATAGATGTTGTCATGAGCATACTCACATATCCTGTCTTGTCATTATTGAAATTTTGATCAGTCTAGTCGTGCAAGATGCCACACACAATGTTACGTATGAAGCTATAACACCGTGTATGACTTCTTGTGTAGATAATGCAGTACAGTAAATATAAAGCTATAAACAATGACACAGCAGATTGTTTACCCGGTTCGGTGCAACGTCACCTACGTCTGGGGGCTCTCAGCCTAGTGGAAAGGTTTCACTTATCAGTAATTCGTCAGAACATACAAGTACATGTGATCATCCCTAGATCTATACTTTATGCTACGTTTTACAGTGCAACCTATCTCAGGGTCTCCCCCTGAATCCAAGACTCCGTCTTGATTCCACTCTTCGAGCAATCGCCTTGCTCTGTCGGTTCAAGTCTTCTTTGAACTTGGTGGTTGCGTGCAGTCTTCACTCACGCGATCAATAAACCCTCAATCACCTAACTCTCAATAGTTATGTGATACACAATATCCTTAGCACTATTCTGCAACCTCTCAGCCCGCAAACCTTCACGTCTAAGAGTTTTGCAAATTATTGCTAGGAAACAATAAAAGAACCACATGATTGCTAAGGGGGTAGCCTAAGCTTTTATAGCAATCGAGGATGATGTTAGAGTTATGCCCCAGTCCAATATATAAGTGATCTACAGATGTAATGTTTTATCATCTTTCCGAATAAATAAATCGGCATATATCCCTAATGTGTCGTAGTAATATATCGAATGTAATTTGATCTATGTCATAATGTGTGTAACCACTTATATTAGAACTATAGATCAGAAAGAATTGCATTCGATAAAGTCCCTGATTAGCTAAGCTTCTTCTGAAGCGATCAGTATGAGACTAACTCCTTGTGATCATGCTCTACTGATCATGGCAAAGTGCGTGCCGGAGTTATATCATAGATACCATCAGGTCGATGATATCGGACAACCCGATTGTGAATATGCTGCATAGATCCAGTCATGAGATACTCACATATCGTAGCTTGTCATTATATCCTAAGACCAAGGAGTCTTTGTGTACACTATGTAACGAATACCTAAGTTTGACCTAGTCTAACGTTATCTGTAAAAGGGTAACTATAACATCTTCGATTGGCTTTGATATTTAGTGCACTAGTGAACTCGAAAGGCGTCTGAGGGATTTATCACTCATACTTCGGTATGAGAAAGATATCCGTTTAGGCCACTTGATGAGTATGACTGAAGGAATAGCACGGCCGTGCAGGTGATACCTTAGTATCAGTTTTCAGTCATCTCAGATATCAAGAAATAGTGATTGATAAATTAGGATGACCATTCTATGCCTATTGATCAATCTGGATATCGGTTTGATAAAAGGATATTGACATGTACGATAACAGGTTAAGTCGAATAATCGATAATCACGAACGTTGGGTAATCATAATGTCTTGCTAGAGACCACTTATGACAGAAAGGGTAAAATAGTAATTTTACTAGTCTGCCAACTGTTCGTGAGCCTAGAGGGTCACACGCATTAAGCACAATACATGACAAATAATTATGGATGAAAATTGAGAACGATTCGGTAGTTTTCTGGCCTAAGGTTTTAACCAGACGGTTGAAGAAATGAATTCGAGGAAATTGAACCGTTTTGTCTAAACCGAAATTAGAACTCAAGTTAATGGGTTTAATTTGGGTTTTAGTTAAACGGGCTTGAAGCCGATTTAGGGATTCAAGTTATGAATGGGGAAGAAGTGCAAATAGGAGTTTAAGAAGGGTAGATATGCAATTATTAATTTGAAATTCAATTTTATTTCAAATTAAAATTCCAAAATATCTTCCATCTTTTTCTCCAACTATTGGCAACTACTCCCCCTCATTCTCTCCCTCACTTGACTGATCCTCTCTTCCTCCATTTTCCTCCATTGTTGATTTGTCAAGCTTCTCTCAAAAATTCATAGCAAAAAGTTTGAGAGAAAACCTTCTTCGGTTGTGGTGCTTGTGTGGACCTAATAGAGAAACACTAAGCTTGTGTTTTCATCGATTAAAAGAGGTAATTTTCAGATTCAAAAGGTATATATAACATGTTGAATTTATATTAAGATCAAAGCTTACATCGATCACCATGGTTACATAACGTCCGCTGCATGAATTTTATCGAATGGAACCCGTGGTGATCTCTTTCAGATGAGTACTAACCCTAATGGGTTTCCTCTTAATCACCGTCTTTCTTCTTTCCAGAATCAGAGTCGTTCTGGAATTTCCTAATCGTCTTCGTACTTTCTGCAGAAACTTCACTTTCCTGATTTTTGTCGATTAGGATGTTTGCCAAGACGCCGTCAACAATGTCACACAAGATGTCGCATAGGATGCTTCGACATTCTTTGTGACATGTTCCCTAGTTTCTTTAAAAATAAGCCAATCTCTAAAACCGTCGTAACTACAATCTCCCCCTTTGGCTATTTTTAAGGACAACATTCTTCGTCGCATTCCACGTCGCATTTGTCGTCATTTTCTTGCTTGCAATCGATCGGTCGTCTTGCATATCATCGCGTTTCTTGCGTTTGCGCTTGTGTTTGCGTTCCGCGTTCCATCGTCTTGAATCAGTGTCTTACATCTTACTCCCCCTTGCTGGCTCAAAAAGAGCCAAACTTAAACAAATATTTCTAACAGACATAGTAATAAGAAACCATCACAAACTTAACTCACACATATCCTCGATCATCAGTCGAGAATGCATATGAAACAATGTTCAACAAAAATACAAATTAAAAAGTGTTCAGTGGTTCGGAAATCAGAAAGTTCTTAAAATCAAACAGAGCTGCTGCTGGAACTAGCAGTCTCTTCTTCTGTAGCGTCAGTGGAGGCATCTTGAGGAGTGTCTTCTGTAGCATTTGGTAGAGAGGTGGAATCATCATTTTTTGAGCCTGGAGGAGACATTGATTTCAGCAGGTTGGCACAGCGTGATCGTCGCTGCGAGAGATGCTTCAGAGCTGTCTTTAGGTTGACGATGTCTTTGTCCAGTACAACTATCTCTCTTTCAAGCATGATTGCATCCCTGCTGGTGGTCTTAGTTGGAGGGGCGGCACTTCTGGCTCGACTGGTCGTTGCCTTGGCTTCTGGCCTGACAAGATTAGGAACATGCTTCCCCTCGAACAGCTTGTGGCTTACCACAATCAGTCCTCCGCGTTTGCCAACCTTATCTGTTGTCTTCAACACTTCGGGGTGCTGATGTACAAGTAGCTCAGAGATAAGGGAGGGAAAGCCAATAGGTATCTTCACAGCTAGTGATCTGGCATGTCGAATAAGATGATCAATAACAAACTGTCCAAAATCAAGTGTAGACCTAGTACCTATTTGGAAGATGAGTATCGCCAACTCCGGTTTTATGGAGGATGCGTGTGTGGAGGGATCCCAGTTCGTTACTCCGATACGAAATAGAATGGAGTACTTGGATGTGGGGTCCGAGGCTGCCACAGTGCCCTTAGTAGGCCACATCCTGCTTTTGTCTCCGGTAATCTCCTTGAGGACCTTGTTCAGGTCAGGTGGAGGCACAGAACGAACACGCTTTCTCCCCAGGAAGTCATTAATGATGTCAGAGGAAATGTTGAAATGAAGGCCTCTGACATATACCTTCTCACAATCCCGATCATCCGGAGTCCCAAACCCAGTAGGCAGATTAGTAATGAATTCCTTGACCAACAGGGGATAGTGGTTACCAATGTCAGTGACGGTCTTCATTAGCTCTGCCTGCTCCAGGAGTTGGACAATGGCTTCTAGTCCCAGTAGCTCCGACGATAGGGTCTTCTCGGGATCTGCCGTTCTCTGGAACACAAATTCCCATCGTTTAGCACTGTCCGCAGAGTGAAACGACACATTGTCGTAAGGAACACTCGAGGTGTTCTTGACCGTCTTCAGGCTTTTTCCCTTCTTTGCTTCCCTTACAGTAACCTGTTCTACATCTTCATCAGTTTCTTCATCCACTAATCTCCTTTTGGAGACAACTTTCTTCCCTTTTTCTTTAACTGACATCTTTTTCTTCTTCTTGTTGGGGCCTCCAACATCTTTTACCTCTTTCCTCTTCTTGGTTTCTTTGAGTTTTTCAACCATGACTGCTAGACTTTCATTCTCTTCTAATACCTTCTTTTTCAGGGATGACAACACTGTGTGTGTTGTTTCAGTAGCATCTTCTGTCACAACTTCTCTGGCATCCAAAGGTGTTTCTTCTGTGTTATTGGCGGTGACACTGTTGTCCTTCTCAGCTTCTTCCAGATCTGTATCCCCGTCTCTGGTTCCGTCTTTCTCAACTTCTTCCTCGGCTTCTTTCGAGTCAGCGACTTCTTCTTCTCTTACCACAACCTCCTTTGTGGCTTCAGGAATGACATCTGTTGCACCTTCTTCCTCTCCTTCTCCTCAGCAATACGCTCTAACCCATGACTGACCAGGGTCAAGTCATTCTTTTCTCCTTCAGGATTTATCAGTTCCTCCACCACACCTTCTTGAAGCGGGTCTTGGTTTTCTAGTAGCGATTCTAATAAATCACTATTTCTAGAGGTATCAGTGTTTGAAATAATGGAGGAGTCGATACATGGGACATTTGCTGATACTGGAACAGGAACAATCTGCATGGAAGCTTCTCGACTTCCTTGGCCAAGATCAGTCTCCCTTTTTGGCTCTGTTAGGTCTGTCATGGAGAATGCAGAGCTTCTGGTTCGAGATCGTTTAGGTACTCGGGAAAAAATGGGCATTGGTGCTTCCTCCGGTGGGGTTTCTTTGGGAGATTCCTCGGTTTTCTTCTGCGTTTTTAGTCCTTTGATTCGGACTCCATGTCTGTTGGTGTTTGGATTGCTGCTCTTGGAGCTTTTTGCCTCTTCCTTCTTTGGTTCGGGTTGTCGCCTATCAGTGGCCCTCTTTGGTGTTAGAGTGCTCCGTGTCTTCACCATGTTTGTGTAGGTGGTGAGGTTTTCGTCACAGAGTGTGAGAGTTGAGGGAGATGAGAGCGAAAACGAGAAGAGGCAGACTAGGTTTTGGTTTTTGAAACGCAGGTCGATTCAAATCAAATCTGTTGGAGACCGAGCGTATCTTGTGACCGTTCCTTTCTTTATATGGGCTTTTGGTATACTTGGCCCAATGGCATGTGTTGGGATTTTGGACCGGTTCATGAAGAGGTACCAACTAACTCCTCTCAACCGTTTCTGCAACTTCTATTGCTCGTTGATGATGCACAGACCGAGTGACGACCTGAGGTACTCAAATCTGCTCGCATCTAATGCCTTTGTGAAAATGTCAGCAAGTTGCTTCTCTGTATGGATGTGCTCTAGGATGATCTTCTTATCTTTGACCAGCTCGCGACTGAAGTGGTGTCTAATGTCAATGTGCTTGGTCTTGCTGTGTTGGACAGGATTTTTAGAGATGTTGATGGTACTGACATTATCACAATATAAAGTCATGGCTTCTTGTCTGACATTATATTCGACTAGCATCTGCTTCATCCATAACAATTGTGTACAGCTACTCCCGGCAGATATATACTCAGATTCAACAGTGGACAAGGCAACACAGTTTTGCTTTTTACTAAACCATGATATGAAGTTATTGCCAAGGAAGAAGCATCCTCCAGATGTGCTCTTCCTATCTGCTGTGTTTCCGGCCCAATCAGCATCACAATACCCCACTAGGGTAGAGGATGTGTCGAATGAGTATAATAAACCCAAGTCTATAGTTCCAGAGATATATCTTATAATTCTTTTAGCTTGGGATAGATGACTAACCTTAGGATTAGCTTGATATCGTGCACATACTCCCACAGAGTAGGCAATATGTGGTCGACTGGCAGTAAGGTTGAGAAGACTACCAATAATGCTTCTGTATAGGTGTTGGTCGACGGCTTCTCCTGGATCATCTTTAGTTAGCTTGATATGTGTAGCTGCAGGTGTCCGTTTATGTGAAGCTTTCTTTAGCCCAAACTTCATGACAATATTCTTCGCATATTTGCTTTGAGATATGAAGATGCTATCTTTTAGTTGTTTGATTTGGAAGCCTAGGAAATAGGCGAGCTCTCCCACTATGCTCATCTCGAATTCTGATTGCATTTGTTGAATAAATTGCTCTACCATCCTTTTTGACATCCCTCCAAAGACAATGTCATCGACATATATTTGGGCTATCATTAAATTCACGTCCTCATTCTTCACAAATAGAGTCTTGTCGACTCCCCCACTAGTGTAGCCCCTTTGAATCAGGAATTTTGTGAGCCTTTCATACCAAGCCCTTGGTGCTTGTTTCAACCCATAGAGAGCCTTCTTGAGTTTGTACACATGATCAGGAGAGTGAGGATCAACAAATCCTTTGGGTTGTGACACATATACTTCTTCATGGAGATCTCCATTTAGGAATGCACTTTTGACATCCATCTGATCAAGCTTAATCTGTAGATGGCATGATATCCCTAGTAGAAGTCTGATTACTTCAAGTCTTGCTACATGAGCAAAGGTCTCATCGAAGTCGATTCCCTCAATTTGAGTATACCCTTGAGCAACTAACCTTGCTTTGTTGCGAGTGATGTTACAAAGCTCATCGGACTTGTTTTTGAAGATCCATTTTGTGCCAATGATATTTCCTTCACTTGGTTTGGGCACCAGTTCCCACACTTGGTTCTTCTCAAATTGAATCAGTTCCTCTTGCATAGCATTGACCCAATACTCATCATTGATGGCTTCATTGCTATTTTTGGGTTCAGTCTTTGAAATGAAGCATATATTACCTATCACTTCGTTGTAGTCTTCAGGAGTTTTTGACCGAGTCCGTATGCCTTCACTTAGGTCTCCAATTACTCCAGAGATAGGATGATTAGCTTGGATTCTTCGCAAGGGATTCTTGTTGCTGGTTTCAGGAACTGTCTCATCGTTATCGACATTTGGACTAGCATTATTGTTTTCTGATTTGCTGCTAGCATCTTCTTGGACATTAGTAATATCATCATTCCTAACATTGTTGGGATAGACTCCGTCTTCGTCTGTCGCGTCTTCTGAGGCATCTCCACAATCATCATCAACAACAACATTGATTGATTCCATCATGGTCTTGTATCATTTGTTGAAGACCCGAAACGCGCGACTATTCCTTGAGTAACCAAGGAAGATGCCTTCATCACTCTTTGGATCAAGCTTTCGACGAGGCTCTCTAACAACCATAATATAACAAGTGGATCCAAAGATATGGAAGTACTTAACATTGGGCTTTCTCCCCCTCCATATTTCATAATGAGTTACTGACATACCTGGTCGGAGAGTGACTCGATTGTGGATATGGCAAGCAGTGTTAAGTGCTTTTGCCCAAAAGTGGGTTGGTATGTCCTTTGCCAGTATCATAACTCTAGCCATCTCCTGTAGAGTCCTGTTTTTGCGCTCAACAATGCCATTATGTTGAGGAGTGATTGGTGCTGAGAACTCATGAGCTATCCCATATGAGTTGCAAAATTTTGCAAATTTGCTGTTTTCAAATTCTCGACCATGATCACTACGAAGGCGAATTATTTTGCCAATTGTCTCCCCTTTTTCTCGTTGGACTTGGATGCATAGATTCTTGAAGATCGAGAAGGTATCTGATTTATCACGAGGGAAGTCAACCCATGTGTATCGTGAGTAATCATCTACACATACAAAGACATAGCGTTTTCCTCCAAGACTTTCAACTTGCATTGGCCCCATAAGGTCAACATGTATTAGCTCAAGTACTCGTGAGGTGGTGATATGCTGCAGCTTCTTGTGTGACATCTTAGTTTGCTTTCCAATCTGACATTCTCCGCAGATTTTTCCTTCCACGATTTTTAGGTTTGGAATTCCAGTAATGGTCTGTTTTGAGATTGCCTTCTGCATACTTCTAAGATTTAGATGTCCAAACTTTCTGTGCCACAGTTTGGTTTCTTCTGCTTTGGAGACAAGACAGTTTGCCGCTTCAATATGTGATTCGGGAGACCAGATGTAACAGTTATCCATTGAGCGGATTCCTTGTAGAATAGTGACTTGATCGAAGTCTTTCACTATACAGGCTTCTTTAGTGAATTTCACTTCTGAACCTAGATCACAGATCTGGCTGATGCTAATCAGGTTTGCCTTAAGTCCTTCTACAAGTAATGCTTCAGTTAGGCAAGCAGCTCCTGGATGCTTGAGTACTTTTTTTCCAATGATTCGAGCTCGAATCCTATCTCCAAAAGTAACATAACAGTTTGTATATAATTTGAGATTGGAAAGAAACTCTGGAGTACCTGTCATGTGTCGAGAACATCCACTATCGAGATAACAGTCCTTGTTTGTTGATGTACTTAAGGATGTATATGCAACATTAGCTCGATAGACTAGATTCTTAGGTCTCCATTCGAGGCGAGATGTTTTCTGAGGAGTTGAAGGTTGCTTTTGATATCTCCTTTGTCTCTGTGGTAGCTGAGCTTGCTTCTTCCCATGGAGTTGAAAACAAAATGGTCTGATGTGACCTCGTTGACCACAGTAATGACATATCCACTAATATTGATAAGCTGATTTTCTGTAGTATTGCTGTCTACGTGGAGGATGTCTTTTGATAGTTGCTTGACAAGAACATGCTATAGACGATGTCATGACATTTGTTGTAGGTCGTCCTGTAGGATGGGTTGGGACATCTAGTGGTTTCTTGTCAACCATGGCTTGTTGTGGAACAAACTTCGTAACTGATGTCGAGGAGATACAAGAACATGCCATAGACGATGTCATGACATTTGTTATAGGTCGTCCTGTAGGATGGGTTGGGACATCCAGTGGTTTCTTGTCAACCATGGCTTGTTGTGGAACAAACTTCGTAACTGATGCCGAGGAGATACCGTGTTTGTACCCTACTCCTATTGTATCCTTGGACTGCTTTCCTACTGATAGGATTTCGTCAAGGCTTTCTGTGCTAGGATTCATCATCTTTACTGATTTAGTCATAAGACTAATTTCTCCATTAAGTCTGGTGATTTCGCGTTTTAGCTCCACGATCGTCTCTAGGAATCTAGACTTGTCGTTGGTAAGACTGATGATCCGTTCTCCTTGTTGATCAAGGATCAGAGTTTCCTTGATCCATCTAGTATGTAAGCTTTTGTATGCCTCGACTAGTTGCTCTTTAGTCCAATTCTCATTTGGAGTTGGATGGTGGTGATCATCATTGATATTGGCAGAGTTATTAATGTTACATATAGGAGTAGTAGTAGTGAATGCAACAAAGTTGCTTACCTCTTCAGAACCACTATCTTCATTGTCATCATCTGATAGGGTGGCATCGTAGCCTCGTTTTTGTTGTTTGAGAAAATTTGGACATTCTCTGCGAAGATGGCCGAATCCTTCATATTCATGACATTGAAGTCCTTTGTTCTTGTTGTTTTCCTCTCCACTCTTGTTTGGTCTGTCAAGATTTCTTCTTGTTTGAGCTTTTTGTGGAGCTTTGTTTCTAGCATTTGTTGTGACATTCCGTTCACCCATTCGACTGAATCTTCTCATGACTTTGTTGTAATTTTTGTGAGAAGGGCCATTGTAGCATCGATATCTTCTTCGGATCAGAATCCTCAGGTTATGGTTGCTTGTGTGCTAAGCTTTTGAAGGCAACTTCTTTATTTCTTTTGTCGATATTGGGCAGAGATAACTCATAGGTCATCAGAGACCCCATCAGCTCATCGAATTTTAAGATCTTGAGGTCATGAACTTCCTCAATTGCAGTGATCTTCATCTTAAATCTTGGGCTAAGAGCACGCAGGGTTTTTCTAACTAGTTTTTCATCAGACATTGGTTCTCCCAGAGAATAGGATTCATTGGCTAGATCACGAATACGAACATTGAATTCTGCGATTGATTCGTCCTCTTTCATGACAAGGGCTTCGAAGTTGGTTGTCAAGTATTGCAGTTTTTGTTCTCGAACCTTAGTTGTTCCTTCATATGCAACTACAAGGATATCCCATGCGGATTTGGCCTTCATGTGCATGTGTTGATTAGTCTGAATACGTTTTTGTCAACGCCGTTGAAAATAGCATTCAGAGCTCGAGAGTTTCCCAGTGATTCCTCGTCTTCATCGTCAGTCCAGTCTCTTTCTGGTTTTGGACCGATAGGGTTACCATCATTGTCACTGAGTTGTGGAGCATTCTAACCATTGATCACAACCTTCCATGTTTTGTTGTCAAGTGACTTCATGAAGGCACACATCCGAGCCTTCCAATAGCCGTAGTTACTTCCATCTAGAACAGGTGGTCGATTGATGGATCCTCCTTCTCTGGTATTGTCCATCTTGATCAAAATATTTGTTTAGTGTTGCTACGTTTATTAGTTGGCATAATTTTTTAGCGCAAAAGTAAGAAGTCGTGCAACAAGTTACATGACTTGTGGAACGACTTGTTACAATACAGATTAGGAAAGAACTGAAAGCTTTCCTATTTCGACGAAGCTTGGAGCGAAAGGAGAAAGACGCCACGAAGACTTGGAGCGCAAGAGAGTGACGTTGACAAGTCAGACGACTTCCAGCTGGCAGTAACACGTCAGCAACGACAACTCGACTTGCCTGATTTATTCAGGAAGTCAGAACATGCAAGACGACTTCCAGCTGTCGTGGAAGGCGGCAACAACTTGCATGACTTTCCTGTTCCTGGTCTGAGAATGATTAGGAATGTGAGCTGCTATAAAAAGCCCTTGGCTTCCCATTAGCAGATCAATCCGTTCTTGTTCTAAATTGCAAGATTTCTCAGAGCTCTTAACTGTGCACCATCGGCGTGTTGAGAGTCTGATTAAGATTCGATAGAACGGGTCTTTGCTCCGGTCAAACACAAAGTCGCGAAGACTAAGTGTTTGGATCGGTTAGGGTTTTTGTTTGTGATTGAAGATTCACAACTCCATCCAAGAAGACAAACGACACCGAGCATAGGCTTGCTCGAAGGGTGGAATTGAGGGAATCTCAAAGACAGGGGGAGAGGCTCCTGGTCGAGGTGATTGACGGTGAGATCTATAGTAGCTTAGGACAATAGCTTGTTTGATAGCTAGTTGGTGCTTGAAGTTGTACTATTGACTACCTATAGTGAAAAACCTTTCCACTGGCAAAGTGCCCCTAGACGTAGGTGCGGAGTCACCGAACTGGGTAATCATCTCTGGTGTCGTTATTATTATCTGTCTATTACTTTGCTTACGGTATCCACAAGAAGTCGATACACAAGTTAAAGACTTTGTGTTCGACTTCCTGACTCGGCTACAATTCAGAATTTCAATTGGTATCAGAGGAGGCACCTTAATCTCTTAGGTGATTTTCCTGCAAAATTCTGAGTAGCTAATATGGATTCAAAGGAAGGAGGATCTGTCAATCGTCCACCGGTACTCGACGGAACGAATTATGGATATTGGAAAGCACGAATGTGTGCCTTCTTAAAGTCCCTCGACAGCAAAACCTGGAAATCTATCATCAATGGATGGGAGGAACCTCACTATGCTGATGCTCATGGAAATCAAACTAGCATCAAACTAGAAAAGGAGTGGAGCGCGGAAGAAGATGAAGCTGCCCTAGGTAATTCTCGTGCACTTAATGCTATCTTTAATGGAGTAGACAAGAATGTGTTTCGCCTCATCAACACGTGCACAAGCGCCAAAATTGCATGGGACACTCTTGCTGTTGCCTACGAAGGTACTTCCAAAGTCAAAGAGCAGAAGTTACAGTACCTCACGACTAACTTTGAGGCCCTGACCATGAATGAAGACGAGACCATTGCGGAGTTTAATGTGCGTATCAAGGATCTGGCAAATGAATCATATTCACTTGGAAAACCTATGACCGATGAAGATTTGGTCAGAAAAACGCTGAGAGCTTTAAGTCCCAGATTCAAGATGAAGATCACCGCCATCGAAGAAGTCCATGACTTGAAGACACTGAAGTTTGATGAGCTCATGGGCTCACTAATGACTTTCGAGCTCTCCCTACCTCTTATCGAGAAGAAACATAAAGGTGTGGCTTTCAAAAGTTCTACTCTAAAGCAGAAGAACTCGACGCACTCTGATTCGGATAGTGACATTGAGGAAACTATCGCCATGCTGGCCAAAAACTACAACAAAGTCATGAACAGATTTGGCTAGATGACAGGGAGGAATGTCAACCGAGAAGTCAGAGACAAGCCACATCACAAGTTTCAGAAGCTCGAGAACACAACCAACGAAGGTAGACGAGGAGAACGATCAGGTAAAGGAGTTCAGTGCTTTGAATGTGAGGGGTATGGACACATGCAGAAAGAATGTTCCAACTTCTTAAAGAAACAGAAGAAGGGATTCAATGCCTCTCTAACTGATGATGAAGATGAGGAAGACAGTGACCTTGAGCATACAAGTAACTATGTTGCTTTCACTTCCTCCACAATAGATCAACCAGTTGAAAGCTCAAAGAAGTATGACTCTGATGATGAGCTATCCGATGAGACTCTCAACAACGCTTACAACGAATGGTATGTCATGTGGCTTGAAGACTCTCAGGTTATTGAAAAACAGAATGCTCTCATTCTTACTCTTAATGAAGACAAGTCAAGACTTCTCGAGACAACTGTTGATCTCAAGAAGGAAGTAGCTCGACTAAAAGGCGAGTTAGAACAGGTCACGAAGTCAGTAAAGATGATGAATCCAAGCACGGATACTCCAGATCAAATTCTCTCGATCGGAAAACCAGCTAGGAATATGGAAGGTCTTGGATATTCAAAAGAAGCCTCATCATCGAACACCATCTTCGTCCCTCAGAATTCTGCCTCCCAGAAGCCCCGTCAGAAGTCTTCTAACTTCCCGCCTGACCAAGCGACCAAAAAGCCACTTACCCTGGCCGCTTCAAAAACCCAGAACAAAAGACATAACTGGGTTTGTCATCACTGTGGACGAAGAGGACATATTCGACCTTTCTGCTATCGTCTATATGGAAGGAGCATTGTCAAGCAAAAGACCACCGTCAAGAAAGCACAACCTCGCAAGGAATGGCGAGTTAAGGAGGTCAACTATCGAGCTAATATCGCGTACACCGCTCTAAAGGCTTCGACCAGCAACGATTGGTACTTTGATAGTGGATCCTCTCGACATATGACGGGTAATAGCTCATTCTTGGTCACTTTAGTACCTTGCTCAAAGGAAAACTCAATCTTCTCAACTCACCTTGTCTGAAAGAAGCTCTACTGGTAGAAGGTCTCACAGCAAATCTCATTAGCATAAGTCAAATATGCGATTTAAATCTCGATGTCCACTTCACTCGTGACAAGTGCTCGGTCAAAGACGAACAACAGTAGGAAGTCATGACAGGCCACAGGTCCCTTGATAATTGTTATCTATGGTCCCCAATAGCCGCAACCTTGCCAACCAAGTGTCTATTGTCCAAAGCTCAAGAGACGAAGCTATGGCATCAAAAACTTGGTCACATCAACTTGAGGAGCATGCAAAAGATTCTCTCGGAAAAGGCGATCATTGGAGTTCCCAACCTCAAGATCGTTGAAGGAAAAATCTGTGGAGAATGCCAGATTGGGAAGCAAGTCAAGACGTCACACAAGAAGGTACAACATCTTACTACTTCTCGTGTCCTAGAACTTCTTCATGTTGACCTTATGGGACCGATGCAAGTAGAAAGTCTAGGAGGAAAGAAGTACATATTTGTGTGTGTAGATGACTTCTCTAGATACACCTGGGTAGACTTTATCAGAGAGAAGTCAGACACCTTCTCAGTCTTTGAAGCTTTATGTCAAAGAGTTCAACGAGAAAAAGGAGAAGTCATTGGGAAAGTCATCCGACTTCGGAGCGATCATGGAAAGGAGTTTGAGAACATCAGCTTCGCAAACTTTTGTGATGTTGAAGGAATTGCACACGAATTTTCTGCTCCTATCACTCCTCAGCAAAACGGGATCGTTGAACGGAAAAATCGCACTTCCATGTCTTTGGATCGATCTGCTACATACTTGCAGATAGGGAACCTCGACGCAAACTTGATCCTGAAAGCGACGAAGGCATCTTCCTTGGATACTCCAGAAATAGTCGGGCTTTCCGTGTATTCAACAAACGCACCCGGACTATCATGGAATCCATCAATGTCGTGATTGATGACAATAACGAGCAACCCAGTGACGAGGACGAAGAAGTCCTAAATCTCTCAGGAGAAGTTAGACCAGAAGTCAGGGGTGAAGTCAGACCAGAAGTCAAGGACGATGAGCGCAACAAAGAGTCTGAAGACGAAAGCCAAATCATCCCGGATGAAGAGGCAACTCCTATAAGGCAAAGAGCTCCGTCAATAAGAATTCAGAAGTATCATCCACCCCAGGATGTGATTGGAGACATTAATGAGGGAGTTCGAACTCGACAAAAGGCAGCTCTTGACTACCAGGAGATGATAGGTAACGTTTGCTTTATTTCCAAAATTGAGCCAAAGAATATACAAGAGGCCATCAATGATGAGTACTGGGTCTACGCCATGCAAGAAGAATTGGTTCAATTTGCAAGGAATGAAGTCTGGGAACTAGTACCCAAGCCTGACAATGTCAATGTCATCGGGACAAAGTGGATATTCAAAAATAAATCTGACGAGCAAGGAAACATCACTCGAAACAAAGCAAGACTGGTGGCTCAAGGATACACACAAGTCGAAGGAGTCGACTTCGAAGAAACTTTTGCTCCAGTAGCCAGACTGGAAGCCATACGACTTCTTCTCGGCATCGCATATCATCTGCTTTTCAAACTCTATCAAATGGATGTAAAGAGTGCCTTCCTTAATGGAATTCTGAACGAAGAAGTCTATGTAGCCCAACCAAAGGGATTCGAAGACCATGACTCTCCGCACCATGTCTACAAGCTAAAGAAAGCTCTCTACGGTCTCAAACAAGCTCCACGAGCATGGTATGAACGTCTTACCCAATTCCTTGTATAGAATGGCTATATTCGAGGGGGAGTAGATAAAACTCTCTTTGTGAAGAAGGAAGGAAAGGACATCATGATTGCTCAAATATATGTCGACGACATTGTATTTGGAGGGAAGTCAGACAAGATGGTGGAACGCTTCGTCCAACATATGCAGTCTGAATTTGAGATGAGTATGGTCGGTGAGCTCACATATTTCCTAGGCTTCCAGATCAAGCAGATGTCAGATGGAATATTTATCTCCCAGAGTAAATATGCAAAGAACATTGTCAAGAAGTTCGGGTTAGAAAAAGCTTCGCACAAGAGGACTCCTATTGCCACACATGACAAGTGCACAAAGGACGAGATGGGAGAACCAGTTGATCAAAGCCTTTATCGAAGCATCATAGGAAGTCTCCTCTATCTAACGGCAAGTCGACCCGACATCGCTTACTCTGTGGGAGTCTGTGCTCGATACCAAGCCAATCCAAAAGTCAGTCACTTGGCTCATGAAAAGAGGATCATAAGGTACATCTCGGGAACCACTGAATTGGGTTTACTATATTCCTTTGATACCTCTCCTACTCTTGCTGGATACTGTGATGCCGACTGGGCGGGAAGCACACCAGATCGAAGAAGTACTTCTGGAGGTTGCTTCTACCTTGGGAACAATCTTGTGTCTTGGTTCAGCAAAAAGCAAAATTGTATTGCTTTGTCTACTGCTGAGTCTGAATATATCGCTGGTGGAAGTAGTTGCACTTAGCTCCTTTGGATGAAACAAATGTTGGCAGAGTATGGAGTCAAGCAAGAAGTCATGACTTTGTTCTGTGACAACATTAGTGCAATCAACATCTCGAAGAATCCAGTCCAACATAGCAAGACAAAGCATATTGACATCAGGCATCACTTTATTCGAGAACTTGTAGAAGACAAGAAGATAAAGCTTGAGTACATCCCCACCGAGAAACAAGTCGCAGACATCTTTACAAAAGCATTAGATGCTAACAGGTTTGAAAGTCTGAGGTCAACCGTTGGACTTTACTGTCTCGAGTAACCAGAAGTCAAGCGAGAAGAGGGAGAGCTTTTGAGTGAATTTTTGCTCTCTCTCTATCTGGACTTGCAAGGGTCCACAAAATCTAGCCGGGCCCAAATCTCATTATCAGAAGCCCAGAAGGAATTATTTGGTTGAAAATTCAAAAAGGGGAATGATTGGAAAAATTGACGACTATCCAATCAGCTCTCAACCCCCTTCAACTTCCGCAGAAAAAGCCTACACAATCCTCTTCATCTTCCCATAACTGCTAGGGCACCTCGGGAAGACTAACACAAATATGCGGCTGTGAAATTTTGCTCATCTCTTCCAAACCAAAACCGATCAAGCAAATGGTTGGAACTAGAAGCGGACGCATACCATCTGCCTCCAAGACACTACGAGCAAAAATGCTGGCAAAAGTAATTGCCAAAAAGCTATTCGCTGCAAAATCCTCGACAAACAAGCATGGATTAAGGATTCGAGGATGAAGAATGTAAGGAGAAAGTTCGGCAGCACCTCAGGGAGTAACGACTTCACCTCCAACTATCACATCAGAAGAGGCAACTCACGTCGTTGAGAAGGACGACACTCTAGCCGATTCTGCGAACAAAGAAGAGGAAGCTTCTCACTCTACTCCGACTCCAACACAAGGTAAATCTGCTATCCTCTCTGAAGAAAACGTAGAAGAAAGCTTGCCTGTAGAGGGTTTAGAAAACCTTGTTCCTGAAAGTCAAGGCACTAGCACCAAGGACCAATCCAGCCCCTCTAAGTCGACACCAGCACCAGAGAAATCTCCTCTAAACGAGGACTTGCAGAAAGAAGGAAGTTCCCATGTCGCTCCGAACAGTGATTCAGGGCGTAATGAAAATCCGGAAGCCATTCTAGAAGTCACTCGACCTTTAGAGGAACTTGTTAACATCGAAGAAATTGTCGACACTGAGACCATGGAAAGGGAAGAAGCTGTGCCCAAAAGGGCTGAGAGAAGGAAGCTACCAACACGAAGGTTGGTTGATGAAGAAGAAGAACCTCAACTACCGAGGAGATTGACCCCAAAAGAGGAAAGCCACAGAGAAAGGAGGAGCATCTGCTTCCAAACAACTGAAGAAGTCAAGAAGGAAGTCACTGACTACTGTAGTAACCTCTGCTCCTGAAGAAGAGGAATCTGAAGAAGAAGACACCCAGATTGTGCTACCACGAGTCAAAAAGGCAATGGGAGGGCAGAAACTCCCCAAGTATGTGCCTAAAGCCCCTACAGACAATGTCTCTTTCCACTCTGTAGACAATGCCGTTAAGTGGCAATATGTCTATCAGCGCAAGATCTATCCAGAAAGAGAACTCTCCACAGAGGCGCATGGGATAAACTCGATTGTATAACTTATCCGAAGAGCAGGCCTGACCAACACGGTCATAAATATTGGGCCATTCTACCAGGCATTGGTCAAAGAGTTTATTGTCAACCTTTCAAGCGAGTTTGATGATCCAGAAGATGCTGAATACAGAAAGTGTTCGTTCGGGGAGAATGCTTCGAAATTTCTGCCTCAACCATCAATGGCTATCTCGGCAGAGAAGACCCAGAAGTCCCGCACTTGAACAAGGTCTGGCCCGTCAAAGACACAATTGCGGCTACTGATCTCACTGCCAAATACTCAATTCTTTACCGCATTGGCTTGGCAAATTAGGCACCTTCTACACATGGGTCGAGCATCAAAACCGAATTGGCGAAACTCATTTACCAAATAGGTACGCAGTCTTCTCTTGATTTTGGCGCATATGTTATTGAACATCTAGTCAAGCATGCCAAATCATGTGCCATCAAACTTCCTATCGGGTTTCCTTCATTGATCACCGATCTCCTTCTCCAACAATGTCTTCACATTGTTCGAGAATCGGATATTCCTGGTAAGAAGCCACTGCCCCTTGCTATCAGCCTCAAGAACTTCGAAACAAGCAGTTGAAGGACCTCGGACTTCCTATGGCCAAAACATCAGCAGCTGGTTCAAGCTCTCGACCCTCAGGACCAATTGGGACTAGGATGGAGGAAGAATTGGTGGAGATGATAGATGATCTGGAGAAGTCAATTGCGATGCTATCAACCCGCAAAGTCGCTTGTGAAGCTCTTCTCAATGACCTCCACTCTGTTGCTGCTGCTGAAGAAGATGTTGACGACTCCACGTCGTTTTAAGTATTTCTCTGAATTTGCTATGATAACTTTGTTCCACAACACTCTTAAATTCTCGGGGTCTGCCCGAGTTATTTTCCGCACTTTATGACTGTTTATTTTGGGATATTTTGCTCATGTTTTGAGCTGAATTTTGCTCATGTTTGAGCTGTTTATTTTCCTCATGGTGTAAGCTGGTTTATACCCTACTGTTTAGTCAAATTTCTTTGATTGCCTTTGGCAATATTGTTAGACAAACAGGGGGAGATAGATAGGCAACGTCTGAAGTTACGCCAGAAGTCGCGCCAGAAGTTGTGCTTAGAAGTCGCTGCTCCAAAAGCCGCTCCAGAAGCTACTCCAGAAGATAAACCAGAAGCCGCACAAGAAGTCGCATCAGAAGTCACATAACTTGCTGTGTGCGTAACTGCCTCAAGATGACGACGATGTGCCTTCTTGGAGAAAGAAGTCACATCACTTGCTGTGCGTAACTGCCACAAGATAAATCACTTGCTGTGCGTAACTGCCACAAGATGACGATGGGCTTAAAAAGGTGTTTGCCTAAAAAATTGCCAAAGGGGGAGATTGTTGCTACGTTTATTTGTTGGCATAATTTTTTAGCGCAAAAGTAAGAAGTCGTGCAACAAGTTACATGACTTGTGGAACGACTTGTTACAATACAGATTAGGAAAGAACTGAAAGCTTTCCTATTTCGACGAAGCTTGGAGCGAAAGGAGAAAGACGCCACGAAGACTTGGAGCGCAAGAGAGTGACGTCGACAAGTCAGACGACTTCCAGCTGGCAGTAACATGTCAGCAACGGCAACTCGACTTGCCTGATTTATTCAGGAAGTCAGAACAGGCAAGACGACTTCCAGCTGTCGTGGAAGGCGGCAACAACTTGCATGACTTTCCTGTTCCTGGTCTGAGAAGGATTAGGAATGTGAGCTGCTATAAAAAGCCCTTGGCTTCCCATTAGCAGATCAATCCGTTCTTGTTCTAAATTGCAAGATTTCTCAGAGCTCTTAACTGTGCACCATCGGCGTGTTGAGAGTCTGATTAAGATTTGATAGAACGGGTCTTTGCTCCGGTCAAACACAAAGTCGCGAAGACTAAGTGTTTAGATCGGTTAGGGTTTTTGTTTGTGATTGAAGATTCACAACTCCATCCAAGAAGACAAACGACACCGAGCATAGGCTTGCTCGAAGGGTGGAATTGAGGGAATCTCAAAGACAGGGGGAGAGGCTCCTGGTCGAGGTGATTGACGGTGAGATCTATAGTAGCTTAGGACAATAGCTTGTGTGATAGCTAGTTGGTGCTTGAAGTTGTACTATTGACTACCTATAGTGAAAAACATTTCCACTGGCAAAGTGTCCCCAGACGTAGGTGCGGAGTCACCGAACTGGGTAATCATCTCTGGTGTCGTTATTATTATCTGTCTATTACTTTGCTTACGGTTTCCACAAGAAGTCGATACACAAGTTAAAAGACTTTGTGTTCGACTTCCTGACTCGGCTACGATTCAGAATTTCATTTAGGGACTCACCTAAAGCTGGAGGCGCCCCCTCTGATACCAATTGAAATTTTGATCAGTCTAGTCGTGCAAGATGCCATACACAATGTTACGTATGAAGCTATAACACCGTGTATGACTTCTTGTGTAGATAATGCAGGACAGTAAATATAAAGTTATAAACAATGACACAGTAGATTGTTTATCCAGTTCGGTGCAACGTCACATACGTCTGAGGGCTCTCAGCCTAGTAGAAAGGTTTCACTTATCAGTTTTTCGTCAGAACATACCTGTACCTGTGATCATCCCTAGATCTATACTTTATGCTACGTTTTTACAGTGCAACCTATCTTAGGGTCTCCCCCTGAATCCAAGACTCCGTCTTGATTCCACTCTTCGAGCAATCGCCTTGCTCTGTCGGTTCAAGTCTTCTTTGAACTTGGTGGTTGCGTGCAGTCTTCACTCACTCGATCAATAAACCCTCAATCACCTAACTCTCAATAGTTATGTGATACACAATATCCTTAGCACTATTCTGCAACCTCTCAGCCCGCAAACCTTCACGTCTAAGAGATTTGCAAATTATTGTTAGGAAACAATAAGAGAATCACACGATTGCTAAGGGGGTAGTCTAAGCTTTTATAGCAATCGAGGATGAGTACTAACCCTAATGGGTTTCCTCTTAACCACCGTCTTTCTTCTTTCCAGAATCAGAGTCGTTCTGGAATTTCCTAATCGTCTTCGTACTTTCTGCAGAAACTTCACTTTCCTGATTTCTATCGATTAGGATGTTTGTCGAGACGCGTCAACAATGTCACACAAGATGTCGCATAGGATGCTTCGACATTCTTTGTGACATGTTCCCTAGTTTCTTTAAAAATAAGCCAATCTCTAAAACCGTCGTAACTACAATTATATCCTTAGATCGAGGAGTCTTTGTGATCACTATGTGAGGAGTAGCTAAGTTTGACCTAGTCTAACGTTACCTGTAAAAAGGTAGCCGTAAGGGCTTTGATTGGCTTAGTTATAAATTACATGAGTGAACTCGAAATACGGCTAAGGATTTATCCCTCATACTCTGGTATGAGAAGATATCCGTTTAGGCCACTTGATGAGTATGACTGAAAGAAATTGCATGACCATGCGGGAGATACTTAGTATATGTTTTCAGTCATCTCAGATATCAAGAAACAGTGATTGATAAATAAGGATGGCGGTTCCATGCCTTTTGATCAATCTGGATATCGGGTGATAAAAGGATAGTGACATGGACGGTAAGATGTTAAATCGAATCATCGATATTCATGGACGTTGGGTAATCATAATGTCTTGCTAGAGGCCACTAATGATGGAAAGGGAAAAATTGTAATTTTGCTAGTCTGCCAACGGGTCGTGAACCTAAAGGGTCACACACTTTAAGTAAGGTATAGCAAAAGGGACTTGAAAAAGTCAGTATTTGAGAAATTTGAGAATCGGGAAAATTCGTCATTCGATTTAGTTAAAAAAGAGAGAATTAGTTTAAACCAGAAATCGATTTAAGGGAATTGGATCGGTCTAGTTAAACCATTTAATTAGAACTCAACTAAATGAGTTTAATTAAAGTTTAGTTAAGTGGGCTTAAGTCCATTCTTAATATGAATTATAATCAACAATTCTATTGAAACTAAGGGAAAATGTCAGCTGACTATCCCTAAAATTGACACATTTGCACCTGACTACCCCTAAATTTTTTTTAACATTATGGGTACCCTAAAATTTCAAAATTATCACCGTTAGTACCCAAAGCTATTTCCGTCCATTTTTTTCAAAAATCTGTTAACTTTTGAGGTGAAAAGACCAAAATGCCCCTGCAGGTGTTTTCAATTTTCAAATCATACCCTTCTACTCTCAATCTTTCTTCTTCCTCCATACCACTCTTTCTCCTTCATCCATCTCTTTTCTTCATACAAAATAATTAAGCTCCATTCTTCATTATTACGGTTGCTCCAAAATCAACCAATAAACATCCCACCCATTACTAATTTGGTAGATTTATGTGATGAGTTTGGGTTAATTTGCAGATGAGGTGGTCGGAGGAGGGAGAGTCTGGCAGATGAGGTGGTCGGAGGAGGGAGAGTCTGGCAGATGAGGTGGTCGGAGGAGGGAGAGTCTGGCAGAGGAGGAGGTGGTCGGAGCTGGGTGGAGCTGGTCGGAGGTGCGCGGAGGTGGTCGGAGGTTGTCGGAGGAGGGGAGGGTCGAGGTGGTCGGAGGAGCTTGGCGGAGGAGGAGGTGGTCGGATCTGGGCGGAGCTGGGCGGAGCTGGTCGGAGGTGGGCGGAGGTGCACGAAGGTGGTTGGAGGTTGTCGGAGGAGGGGAGGGTCAAGGTGGTCGGAGGAGCTGGGCGGAACCTCCGACCACCTCGACCCTCCCCTCCTCCGACCACCTCCAACCACCTCCGCGCATCTCCGCCCACCTTCGACCAGCTCCACCCAGCTTCGACCACCTCCGACCAGCTCCGCCCAGATCCGACCACCTCCTCCTCACAATTTTTTAACATTGTGAAATATACTTCCCACAATCTATATCAGCTGGATGAGTTATTTTCACAAAAATATACAGAGGAGAGAGGGAGAGGATGTGAGAGAGAAGGGGAGAAAGAAGTAGGGTGTGATTTGAAAATTTAAAACACTTACAGGGGCATTTTGGTCTTTTCACCTCAAAAGTTAACAGATTTTTGAAAAAAATGGACGGAAATGGCTTTTGGTACTAACGGTGACAATTTTGAAATTTTAGGGTACCCACAATGTTCAAATTTTTTTTAGGGGTAGTCAGGTGCAAATGTGTCAATTTTAGGGGTAGTCAGCTGACATTTTCCCTAAAACTAATTGAGAGATATTATAGGAATATAATGTTGAAAATAAAATATAATTGAATATACTTTATTTTTAGATATGATTCCTAATATCTATCTCTCTCCTTGGCCGAACCCTAGCCTCCTTATTTTTTTTGCTGAAAATCCCCTCACGCTTGCTCTAAATTTTTTGCTGCTTCTTCTCTCAATACTAGCATAGTTGGGTGAAGAAATAGTATTAAGGTATCTTGCTTGTGTGAACATGATATAGAGCACAATCTTTTGGTTTTGCTTGATCAAATTCGAAATTCTCAAAGATGGAACAAATCGGGACAAACCGGAAAATTTATCAAGCACTGACGAGTAAGATGTTTTGCTTCAGACGATGGTCTTGCAGTCCGAACTGGGTTTTGTGCAAAACATGAAAGTCGTAGAGAACTGGATGAAATTTACTCTCCAACAAGAACTGAGGAATTTGTCAATCTGTAGCTCTATTTATGGCTTTTAGAAGTTACGTTTTTCTGTAGACAGATTCACTAAAGCTTCTTTGTGTTGAGTTGATTTGGTTTGCAAAGGTAAAATTCCAGAATTTTTTAGATTTATTCTTGCTAAATTAATTCACATGATGATCGGTTTTAGTTTAGTATTCGGGATTCCATAGTTACTTTCTCTTCCGCATGAAATTAATTGTTTTTGGAACTCATAGAAACCCTTCAAGTAAAAGGAGTAGATTTCAACGAGACATTTGCGCCTCTAGCCAGACTAGAAGCTATCAGACTTCTTCTCAGCATTGTTTGTCTTCTACAAATCAAATTTTATCAGATGGACGTGAAGAGCGCCTTCCTGAACGGATATCCAAACGAAAAAGTCTATGTTGCTCAACCAAACGGGTTTGAAGACCACAACTCACCACATCATGTCTACAAACTTAAGAAAGCCCTTTACGGTCTCAAAAAAGCACCACGAGGCTGGTATGAACATTTAACTCAGTTCCAAATACATAATGGTTATACTCGAGGAGGAGGTGACATTACTCTATTTGTAAAAAAGAAAGGAAGCAACATTATGATTGCTCAAATTTACGCAGACGACATTGTCATTGGAGGAATGTCAGACAAGATGGTGGAACGTTTTGTCCAACATATGCAATCTGAGTTCGAAATGAGTATGGTTGGTGAGCTAACCTACTTCCTAGGCTTCCAGATCAAACAAATGGATAATGACATATTTATCTCCCAAAGCAAGTATGCCAAAAATATTATAAAGAAGTTTGGTTTGGAAAAGGCTTCACACAAGAGAACTCCAATTGCTACTAATGTAAAACTTACCAAGGATGATCAAGGCGAACTTGTAGATCAAAGTCTCTATAGAAGTATCATTAGAAGCCTGTTATACCTCATAGCAAGTCGACCTGACATTACTTTCTTAGTAGGAGTCTGTGCTCGTTACCAAGCAAATCCAAAGACAAGTCATCTAGCTCAAGCCAAAAGAATTATCCGGTATATATCAGGTACAACAAAGTTAGGTTTATTATACTCATTCGATACATCCTCTAGTCTAGTAAGATATTGTGATCGGGAATAATCTTGTCTCCTAGTTCAACAAGAAGTAAAATTGCATAGCTCTATCTACTGCTGAATCCGAGTATATTGCTGCTGGAAGTAGCTGCACTCGACTTTTATGGATGAAGCAGATGCTTACGAAGTATAATGTCAAACAAGATGTCATGGCATTATATTGTGACAACATCAGTGCCATCAACATCTCGAAGAACTCTGTGCAACATAGCAAAACCAAGCACATAGACATTAGGCACCTCTTCATTCGAGAGTTTGTGGAAGACAAGAAGAACAAGCTAGAGTATATACCAACAGAAAAACAACTTGCAGATATCTTCACCAAGACATTGGATACAAATCGGTTTGAAAGTCTAAAATCCCCCATTGGACTTTGCTACCTTGAATATTGCTCTTCAAAGAAAAAGAGAGAGCTTTTGCTGATTTGTTTTTTTCTCTCTCTCGAAGGACTGCGAGGGTCCAGAAAATCAAATCTGGGCCCATTAAACCAAAAGCCCATTTTCACGTTTCAAATAAAAAGGAAACAAAAATCTTTTTGTCATCATGTGACATGATCTGTAGCCAATCCTCATACAAACCTCTCGGCTACCCACAGCTAAATGCAAACGTCTCTGCACTTTCCGTAGTCTTCTCAAAAATACATCTCCACTCTTCCAAAAGAATAGGGTTTCACCATTCTCACTATTCTCTCCATAGCTATATACCAAAAATCGCAATAATGGTGGGAACTAGGAGTGGTCGTACACCTGCATGGTCCAAAAAGCTTCAAACTAAGATGAGATTCAAAACTGTCCCAAAAAGGGGCACTAGACCCATGGTTGCGAGAAACAAGTACGAAGTAAAAGTAAGAGGAGGACACTTCTCTGATGAAGGATCTGTCAACCCTCGAACAGATCCTTCTGGGGCTATGGAAAAGGATGCACCAGTTGAGGAACTCATGAACTCTGCCTTAAATGTCGACAAGGATACGTCAAAGGAAGCTAGAAGAGTCGAAAGCTTGGAGACTCCAGAAGTAACATCTACACAAAGTCAAAAATCAGGCAACCCTAGATCCTCTATCCCTACTGAAGGTGATGAACCAGTCCTTGTCAATTAAGGAAATTTAGAAATTCCTTTTGTGGGAGAAACCATATCTCCACCCGAGAGTGTTACTAGGGAGAATGAACCTTCAAGTGAAGATCATGTAACCCTAGGGACTATTCTAGCTAACAAGAATAAGAAGAAAAAGCTACTAAAAAGGAGAAAAGTCTCGGAAGAAGAAGGAACGTCTGTACCTAGCTTGGGAAAGAAAAGGATAATGATCTCTACACCTGTTGAAGATACAGCATCAGAAGAAGAAGAGCTTGAGGAACCACTTGTGCGTGGAACAAAGAAAACTGTAGGAGGACAAAGGGTTCCTAAGAATGTTCCGACTGCTCCACTTGACAACATCTTATTCCACAAAGTAGAGTCAGCAGTGAAATGGCAATACGTGTACCACCGAACCATCTTTCCAGAAATAGAACTGTCAACAGAAGCACAAGCCATTAAACCAGTGATGAATCTCTTGCAATCATCAGGACTAATCAAGAATGTCACCAACATAGGAGAATACTATCCCACTTGAAGGGTATCCATGAGTTCCAAGACAATCAATTTCATGCGGAAGCGATAAATTAACCATGGATTCCCGAATACAAAATTAAAAAGATCATCATGTGATTGAATTTTCAGCAAGTATAAACATGAAATAAATATGAAATTTACCTTGTTTCCTTGAATCAAATCATCAAGTATAAAAATATATAGGGGTAATTACAGATCAGTACACCCGTCGAAACCTCATTCCAGGATTGGTACCCCAAGTTTGAAATCTTTTTTCTCGGTTCCCCAAGTTTGAAACGTTAACACTTCAGTCCAAATTCTGTTAAATCTAACAATAATATTGTTCATATTTTTTTTAATACCCAAAATGCCCCCGAGTATAATCCAGATGGTATAATTATTTTATAACTGTGAACTTACCATTTTACCCTCATGAAACAATAAGTTTATTTTATGTTTCAAGGGTATATGTGTCTTTTTTAAATAAATAAATTTTAAAATTAAAAACATCATCTAAAAACCCTAAAATACCCTCATCTTCCCCACAAGAACACTACCCTCTCACCCATCTGCTTAGAATCGCAATCTTAAGAACAAATATCCATATTTTCTCACAAATTTTCATTTGGATTCCAATGATAACAATGCATAATCAGAATCAATACATTATCAATCTTAATGAATGATAAAAAATAACAAAAAAAAATCACAAACATAAGCAAGGGGGGGGGGATCGGAAAGAGTCCAGAGAAAGAGAAGGGGGCACGTGGGCTCGCTGCTCCAACCTCGCCAGAGAAGAGGCGGACATAGCCTGATAGCCGTGACAGCAGGTGGCGGCGGGATGGTCGTCGTGGCTCTTTGCAGTCGCCGGAGCCGAGCCCAATGATTGAAACCCATATATGGGCCATCAGGGGAGGTCGTCGCAGCCGGAGGCGGCGATGAGCCAGAACCCTTTGTCTCCTCGCGCCGACGAAGACCCTGAGCTGGAGACGACGAGGATGAGGACCTGCGCCGGGAGCGCGACAGAGACGGCGAGCCCGCTCCCAGATCCGTAGCTAGAGGCTCTTGTTGATGACGATGGAGAGGACCAGCGGCGACAACCAAAATGCCCAGATCCAGAGCGGATAGGAGCGGCGGCGGTGACCAGCGACGGCGAAGACCAGAGGCAGTGAGACTGGATGGAGTTGGAGGCGAGAACTCTATGTTGAGATAGAGATGGAGATGGAGGCAAAGATGAGAACATTTGATTCATTAGGTTAGAGTTAGAGAAGAGTGTGTGTATGGTTAAAAGAGGGGTATAATTGATATTTCATAAGTTATTTAAATTAATTAATTCTTTTATTTGTTTACATGCAAAGACCATCTTACCCTTAATGTATCATTTAAGTTTATTGTTCAATTAAGGGTAAAATGGTAATTTCATAATTATATCAATAACTATATCAGATTGAAAATTATATATCAGGGGTATTTTGGACTTTTTGTAAATACTTTCGTTAGATTTAATAGAATTTGAACTGAAATGTTAACGTTTTAAATTTGGGGGACCGAGAAAAAAAAATTTCAAACTTGAGGTACTAATCTTGGAATGAGGTTTCGACGGGTATACTGATCTGTAATTACCCAAAATATATACTCTCTAGTTGTATCCACACAAGCAAGTTACCTTAAATCCTTAAGGTTTCTTCACATACCTTTACTAGTTAGATATGAAGAAGAAAGCAAAATTGGAGAACAAGAGAGCATTAGAGAGAGGTTGCACGTTGGTTTGTAGAAAATTGGCAAATACTAAGAGAAAATGTGGGATTTATTTCATAATTAAATCACCACATTATCACCTTTAATTACCTCTTAACTACTTATAATTTGATTTTCAAATTATAATTATCCAACTAATTATAACTATCTTGGGCTTAAAGCCCATTTAGAGAACCTTTAATTAAATCCATTTGATTGGATTCTAATTAAATGGTTTAGTTAAACTGACTCTTTCCTCTTGGACCGATTTCCTCAAACATCTGGTTTAAAGCCTAGACCGAAAATCACCAAATTCTCTCGATTCTCATACTTCTCGTACACTAACTTTTCAAGTCCCTTTTACTATATACCTTGCTTAAAGTGTGTGACCCTTTAGGCTCACGACCCGTTGACAGATTGGCAAAATACCATTTTGCCATTTTCATCATAAGTGGTCTCTAGCAAGACAATATGATTACCCAACGTCCATGAATATCGATGATTCGAATTTGCCCTTTCCATCATAAGTGGTCTCTAGCAAGACATTATGATTACCCAACGTCCATGAATATCGATGATTCGATTTAACCTCTTATCGTCCATGTCACTATCCTTTTATCACCCAATATCCAGATTGATCATAAGGAATAGAACCGTCATCCTTATTTATCAATCACTGTTTCTTGATATTTGAGATGACTGAAAACTGATACTAAGTATCACCCGCATGGACATGCAATTTCCTTCAGTCATACTCATCAAGTGGTCTAAACGAATATCATTCTCATACCATAGTATGAGGGATAAATCCCTTAACCGTCTTTCGAGTTCACTCATGCAACTTATATCTAAGCCAATCAAATCTGTTATATTACCCTTTTACAGAAAACGTTAGACTAAGTCAAACTCAGATATTCCTGGCATAGTGATCACAAAGACTCCTCGGTCTAAGGATACAATGACAAAATACGATATGTGAGTATGCTCATGACAACATCTATGCTGCATACTCACCATTGGGTCGTCCAATATCATTCCCCTGATGATATCTATGACCTAACTCTGGCATCCACCTTGCCATGACCAGTAGAGCGTGATCATAAAGAATTAGCCTCATACTGGTCGCTTCTAATGAAGCTTAACTGACCAGGGACACATTAAATGTAATTCTTTCCGATCTGCAGTTCTACTATTAGTGATGACACACTAATGATACATATCAAATTACATCTAATATATTACTGCAACACATTAGTAATATGATGCCGATTTATTTATTTGGAAAGATGATAAAACATTATAACTGTAGACAACTTTTATATTGGACTAGGGCACAACTCTAACACCATGAGATTGACATGTTGTAGTTCCAGGATCCGTGAGGTAGTAATATGTTGTACCTTCTTGTGCGACATCTTCGTTTGTTTTCCTATTTGACATTCTCCAACAATTTTTCCTTCCAGGATTTTCAAGTTTGGAACCCCTACTATGGCCTATTTAGAAATGGCCTTTTGCATGCTTTGGAGATTTTAGTGTCCGAGTTTCCGATGCCATAATCTGGTCTCTTCTTCCTTGGTAATTAAGCATGTAGAACCCTTGTTGCTTGGTCTCTTCTGTCAGAGATAGCAATTATCGTGAGATCTTATCCATTGCATTACAACATCTTGTTCGACATTCTTCACCATGCACACGAGTGAAGTTAACATGGAGATCCAGATCGCACAGTTGGCTGATACTTATGAGATTTGCTTTGAGCCACTCGACTAGCAAAAATTCTGTCAAACAAGACGCTGCAGGACACTTGAGGTTTCCTTTGCCAATAATAGGGTTAACTTACACAAGCATATAATACACATTATGAAGACATTATGGGAATAATGGAGCTATTTACATAAGTACTTACATTAGGGTTAACTTTATTAAAAACTTACATAAGTATGTAATACACATTATGGAGTACTAATACAAGTCTACTGGGCATAACAAGAATAATGGAGCCTATAGCAGTTGCGGAAACCCTAATTCTGTTCCCAACTCTTAGGTCCACCTCGTGTTTCCCATAATGTCTTCTACTTTCAAGTTTCTATTCATCCGTATAGATTCATGCTCGATATAAGTACCCATGAATCAGAAGTAGAATGATTAAGTTCAATAACGAGAATACTAGAAGGCCTGGATCCACCACCCTTCTTTAGATCATCATATAACTTCTTGCAGTCTCCTTTCCAATGACCGGGCTGTTGGCAGTAGAAGCAGACTGATTCCCTTTCCTTTTAGCCTCCCTGACTTTAGAAGGTTTTAGGAACCCGAGCTAGTCTTATCTTTGCCGCCGCGTGCATAGGGGCCTTACCCTTATCACCTCCACCTTTGAAGCTAGATCCCTTCTTGACCATTAGAACATCCTTGCCACATAAGCCCTTGATGTTCTTCTCACCCGTTACAATCATTCCATGTAATGTCGAGATGACCTTTTCCATATCATGCATATTATAGTTCATAAAGAAGTTATCATAAGCAGGAGGAAGGGATTGCAGAAATAAGTCTACAATGCCATCTCCTGTCCCATCCCAAGACTCGGTCTTGGCAGGTGTTCGAGATGTCCCTTCAACTTTAGGACGTAGGGACTAACAGAGCTGCCTGCTGACATTTTGCAGGAGAGGAGTTCTTTTGAGAATGTCGAATCTTTCGATCCGGGTCTTCTCCTTGAACATAACCCTTATATGCACCATCATGGCACAAGGGTCCTCGGACAGTTCCATAAACTGCTTTTGGAGGTCTCCCTCAAAGCAGCCCAACATCACAAACACCATATCTCCAGAATTGCTAAAGTGCTTCCTGAATGCATCCTTAACGGCCCCTATGGCGTTGAGTGTTGGTTTCCCAGGGATAGCCTGGTTCAGGACGTATTCCTTGCGTTCCAACTTGAATACAATACGTTGGTTCCTGTCCCATTCCAGATAGTTTGTCCCATTGAGCTTACCCTTTTCGAGGATATGTATCAACGACAAACTGTTCGCGTTCGTTGAATTATTCACCATTAATCTACATGAGGAAAGTAAATTAATCTGAAAGTTGAATAAATTACAACCCGTGTAATTCTTGGCAAGGGTCTGTACAATAGTACACGGCATACCCTTTCTGACACCATGGCTCGACCCTGGTCGAGAATCGCAGTTAAGTCAACCAAAACATGTATGCCAAGTCCGATAAAGATGCTCCGCTAAGGCGCACGACATCTAGATAGAACTTCAGCAAACTTGTATAGAGCGCACTTTCGAAGATGCTCCTCTAAGGCGCATGACATTAACAAAGTGGAGAACTATACAAGCTTATGATTTTGGGTTGGTGTCTCACTTGACTTAAAATTATTTATGATCAGTTGAGTTTAAATCAACTATGTTTGATACAATTAGGAACCCGTCATCAACAACCCGTGTTATGACGTTTCTAATTTATCTCACATTATCTTCTTCGAAACCGTAATTTACAACCCGTGCCAAGACGTTTTCAAATTTGAACACATCCATCACAACCTGGCGACGATAGTTCACAACGCTTTTTAACATGCAAACAATTATTTCGGTTTTAATCATTGCATGATCGTGATAGCTTAAACTAAAATTAGTTTAAGCTATCACAATTAAATTTATCATTCAAATAAATTCTAGCATGCATTAAAGCATTAAATATGCATAAATAGCCCAAGCTAAAGTTCTAAGTATTCTATGAGACGAAGACTCCATGAACTCTTCTCATCATCACCACTTAGGGCAACTCTCACTAGCTCGTGGACATCCTCCAAGATTGTCCACGTTCTCGGTTTCCATCCTTCTCGACTTGAGAAACTAATTACAATTAATACTCGATTCGTAGACCAGATGAAAGAATATTTACACTTTATCACTAGCGGTTCGCAGTCCGCATAAAAGAATAATTTACACGTTACAATCTAACGGTTCGCAGACCGTTTTTAAAAGCGATAAATAATTAAACGCTCGTGGGCTATCTATGCACCATGCATATCATCTCATCACACAATATGTTATCATACAAGCATATTGTCAAACAAGATACATTTCCGGGTTTATCGAAACTAGATATTTTGAAAAATCGGTTTATAGAAACCGTTCGAATCTAAATTTTTTCAAAACATTGAATTATGGGTTTGGACCACGGATCAAACACCGTGCCAAAAACCACCCGGGCCCAAACCAAGTGAGCCGAAACCCACTTGGGCCGAGCCCCTACGCACCGACGCGCTAGGGTTTGGCAACCCTAGCCGTCGGGCCTCCACCACTGGCCTCAGCCCATATCTGGCCACTGCCGGGGCAGAAGCGGGGCGAGCACATGACCGTGACCATCTAATGGCCACGGCCCAGTCCTGCTCCGGCAAGCCGAAGCCCCCGCCCGGTCCCCTTTTCCGGCTCCCCGAGAGTCCTGTTTCCGGCGACCCGACAAATCCAATTTTTTATCGAAAATATCCAGATTTAATAACATGTTTAAAACTTCATTTTCATGGCATATAAAACTCATGTACAAGAAATAAACATATTATAACAACATGACAAGCAAAAACCACCGTAATCGATCCAAGCAAAGATTTAAGAGGGTAAGTAGGCTCTGATACCACTATAGGGATTTTGGGCTCACCAAAACGTCATGGAAGCGGAAGCATAACCCAAAATCTTCCCAAGATCATGAAACCGTTAAATCCCAAGGAAAAACCAAATCACAAGATTTTACCTTTCGGTTTGATCGTGAATCTGCCCGGCAGAAAACGCAAGTTTGAAGCTCTATATCTCGAGCTAAAAATCTCCAAATGCTTCAGTTCTTTCTCGAGAGTGAAGCCTAGCTAATTCTCTACAACTTTCATTTCTTTTTCTTCACCCAGTTCGGATGGCAGAACCTCCGTCTGGAGCAAAACAATTTGGTCGACGGTGCTGGACAGTGTTGACCGGGTTCTTCGGTTGTCGGCCTTGTAGATCCCAAACCAGGGCTCTAATGAGAAATTACCATTTCACAAAACTTGTATAACTTTGAGGCTTCTTCAATCTGCAGTTGGTTTCAGGTCAAACATAATTCGGACCAGAGAGATACACCTCACGCAATATCCGTCGCCAGAACTGGACAGGTTCTTCGGTTGATCAAATCAAACAAGAAGAACACGTTTGGATCTTCTCTCTAACGGTACCCACACGGATAGGATAATCAAAGATCTATACACATACAACCTACTAGAGTTGTGTGTGAAGATTGAGAGAAATAAGCCAAGAGGGAGGGAGAGAGAGGACCATAAACACTTGTGATATTTTTGGTGTTGTGTTGGTTAATGTGTTTGTGAATTGATGTGTGTTGGGTTAAGAGATGATGATGATGGTATTGGGTGGCACCCTTTAATCACACTTACCCAACATGGATTAGGATAGTGTGTATCTAGTCATCATCCACTTAACCAAAGTTAGTGGAGAAAGGGACCCACCCTTTGCTCCACTATTGGGCCTTGGTTGGGCCGGCCACTAGGGCCTTGTGGCACGAAGCCCAATGCTTCGACCATGAGGTCCTGTGCCGCGTCCAACTTACCCCCGATAGGTGTTTGCGGAATAGACGAAGTAGGAGTTTTAGGTTTACCTAATCGTCTTCTGAGTGGGGTGATCTCTTTGTTACTCTCTTCTTCTGAGAAGTGAGAGGGTACGAACAATGGCCCTTCTTGGGGTTGTGTTGATTTCTCTTCAGACGGAGTTTTTCCCTTCATCCTTACTCCAAACCTATTTTGTGTAGACCTTGGAGTGCTCTTCTTCTTCGCTACATGCTTGATTCTCACCATTTTGATTTTTGGTAGCGAGAGGTTTCAGAGAATTTTTTTAGGGAGAGTTATTCTGATGGCGTTTGTGATGCACCGAGTATGAGTTGTGGAAGTGCAAACCCTAGACCTTTGGAGAGTGGTGTGACTGACCGGGAAACAAGGAAAAGATGCAACGTTTTCCTGCTGTGTAGCCGAAAAGTCAGGCTTGAATTGGTCGCACGTCACGTCACAGAGAGGATTTTGTTTCCTTTTTATTTCTTTTCTTTTTGAAACAAAACTGTAACGGGCTTGGATAATTGGGCCCATATTGGATTTTGTGGACCCTTGATGGTCCCTTTTAGAAAGAGAGAAAAATCAATCATCAAAGGCTCTCTCTCTTTTCTTTGAGGAGTATCATTTAAGGTAGCAAAGTCTAAGGGAGGACCTTAGACTTTCAAACCGATTTGTATCTAATTCATTGGTGAAGATGTCTGCAAGTTGTTTCTCTATTGGAATATACTCTAGCTTGATTTTCTTGTTTTCCACAAGCTCTCGAATAAAGTGGTGTCTTATGTCACGATTCTTCGAGATGTTGATGGAACTTATGTTGTCACAGTATAATGTCATGATATCTTGTTTGACATTATACTCTGCAAGCATTTGCTTCATCCATAAAATTTGAGTGCATTTATTACCATCAACAATATACTCGGACTCAATAGTAGATATAGCTATACAATTTTGCTTTTTGCTGAACCAGGAGACGAGACTATTCCCGAGATAAAAACATCCACCAGAGGTACTCTTTCGGTCAGGAGTGCATCCTGCCCAATCAGCATCACAATATCCTACTAGTGTAGAGGATGTGACGAAAGAGTATAATAAGCCTAATTCAGTTGTACCTGTTAGGTATCGAATAATCCTCTTGGCTTGGGCTAGATGACTCGTCGTTGGGTTTGCTTGGTAGCGAGCACAAACTCCTACTGAGAAAGCAATGTCGGGACGACTTGTTGTAAGATATAATAGGCTTCCAATGATGCTTCGATAAAAACTTTGATCTACAGGTTCGCCTTGATCATCCTTGGTAAGCTTTACATGGGTAGCTATTGGAGTTCTCTTGTGTGAAGCTTTTTCCATGCCAAACTTCTTTATAATGTTCTTGGAATACTTACTTTGGGAGATAAAGATGCTATTATCCATTTGTTTGATCTGGAAGCCTAGAAAGTAGGTTAGCTCATCGACCATGCTCATCTCGAATTCAGGCTGCATATGTTGAACGAAACATTCCACCATCTTGTCTGACATTCCTCCAAACACAATGTGATCAACATAAATTTGAGCAATCATAATGTTGCTTCCTTCCATCTTCAGGAACAGGGTCTTGTCAACTCCCCCTCAAGTATATCCATTATGAATTAGAAATTGTGTTAGACGTTCATACGAGGCTCGAGGTGCTTGTTTGAGACCGTACATGGCTTTCTTAAGCTTGTAGACATGATGTGGTGAGTTATGGTCTTCAAACCCCTTTAGTTGAGAAACATAAACTTCTTCGTTTAGATATCTGTTCAGAAAGGGATACATCGAGAAAGAAGTATTTATGAGTATTGACAATGATGCAATTTTGGATCGTTTTCAAAATATGGCATGTCATAGAAATCAACTACCACCTCGTCATCGCATT